>CP139760.1:13725000-13762500 GCA_034370585.1 Fragaria x ananassa
AAAACCATCTTAGCCGACGAATTATAGTGTATTTCGTCGGCTAAAGGAAAAAATTCATTAAAAAAAAACAGACGATATTAGTAAACCATACTAACTTCCTGTCATCTAAAATTTCGTCGGCTAAAGTCTGTGACTATAGCCGACGAAAATATAATTTCGTCGGTTAAAGAAGGTTTAAAGTCGTCGGCTAAAGTCGGCTATAGATGACTATAGCCGACGAAAATATAATTTAGCTGACGTAGGAAAATTTCGTAGACTTTAGCCGACGAAAAATTGATTCGTCGGCCTGGTTTTTTTTTTTCGTCGGCTAAGGCCTTTCTTCTTGTAGTGATACCAACTCAAATGCTTAACAAAACGGTGGTGCCAACTAAGTATTCAATATGATCTATCAATACTTCGAGTATGCTATTTCAAAAGTTGAATATATACCAACTCAAATGTTTAGTAAAACGGTGTATGCCAACTAAATATATATATAGTTACGTAAGTGTTACATTGAACACCATCACATAGGACATATCCAACCATAGTAGTTGCTCTTCCTCTATAATTCCAGATAGTGATGTCCATCCCCGAAATTCTATAGGCATCATATGGCCCCTGGTCCTTGCTCATTCAATTGGATGTAGCCCCTCTACTGTGTTCCATCCACAGGTTTCTTCTTCCTCTCGTGACCACACAATTACATCATGAAAAACCAGCTTCACCCTAATCCATACCTTCACTACATATTTATTTCCCCCCAAAAGTACAAAACAAGAAAATGTTGCTCTCCTTTCCTTTGTAGGACATGTCCCTATGGAAATGGTAATCAGATAATTAGAAAAAGAAAGAAAAAATGAAAAAATGAAAAAAAGAAATTAAGAAAAGAAAAAGGAAAAAGAGGAAAGAGAGAGAGAGAGAGAGGATAATGCTGGCGAGGGAATCGAGTTCGAACTTCGACCTTCCCGAGGAAGTGCTGCAAGTTCTGCCGCCCGATCCTTTCGAGCAGCTCGATGTGGCCCGCAAGATCACCTCCCTCGCCCTCTCGACACGTGTCTCCGCCCTCGAGTCCGACTGCGACGCCCTCCGCTCCCAGCTCGCCGACAAGGACCTCCTCATCGCCGACCTCCGCTCCCAGCTCCACTCCCTCGACTCCTCCCTCTCCGATACCGCCGACAAGCTCGCCCTCGCCGAGCAACAAAAGGTCCGACCCGGCCCGGTTCAACTCCAATTTCCCTCTGATTAGGCGTTGACTGATGGTTGACTTTGTGCAGGAGGAGTTGGTGAAGGAGAAAAACTACCTGTCCAACACTGTGAGGAAGCTCAACAGAGATGTCTCCAAGGTAAAGCTCTTCAATTGTGAAATTGGCAAAAACGGCGCCGTTTTTGTGTACTGAGGTGGATTTGTGTGGGTGTGATTGGCAGCTGGAGGTGTTCAGGAAGACGCTGATGCGTTCGCTGCAGGAGGAGGACGACACCGGAGCTGCTTCTTCCGAAGTGGTTGCTAAGCCGACGGAGCTATCCGATGATAGCTTATCTTCTGCACCTCCAGGTCTGCTAATCCTTAGTTGTGTACATTTCCATTTTCATTTTCTGAGGGAGTGAGGGTTAATACATTTCGAAATATTGATTGGCGCTGAAGTTAGTTTAGTTGGTTGTTTGATTTATAAGTGTGAAACGAAACCATAATTTGTCTTGTGATTTCAGAGCATGATGCTACATTACCACCGCCTTCGAGGACATCTTCAATCCAGAGCCAGGTCTCTGAAACCGGAAGCACATATACTGATGATCGTGACACAAATGGTACACTATTTGCTTGCATTGTGCCATTGCTACTTTCAACTTGCTGTGTTCATTTTAATGTTGTTTGTAATTCTTGATTCTTGTTGTTGTGATGGCAGCCACGAGGGCTCCTCGCATATCTCCGGGGCTCCTGTTAGCGTCACAAACTAGCACACCGCGGCTTACTCCTCCTGGTTCTCCTCCTGTCTATTCTGCATCCACATCCCCAACGAGGACTTCAAAGCCTGTGTCCCCAAGGCGGCATTCCATTTCATTTGCTACCTCAAGAGGCATGTTTGATGATAGATCTTCAGCACCATCAAGCCATCACGGTTCGATGTCAGGCTCTGAATATGGTTAGCTGCAAAAACTTTTTGTAGATAAAGTCTGTTGACAGTTTCATTGATGATTCACATGCAAATTAGGATGTGATTCTCTGCTAGATTGTAAAAGGTTTGGCCACTAGCCAGTTTGAAACCTTTGGTACTGCTTGAGCTATACTAAAAAGTAGCTAACACTCTTTCAGATGTAGAGTTGATTAATATTGCAACTGTCCTTACGAAAACTATCCTTACTGAACTACTATTGCTTATGATTCTGCCTATTGTAGGTTTTAATGCAGTTTATTCTCTTCTTAATCTGTTTCAGGAAGGACTCGAGTGGATGGGAAAGAATTTTTCCGCCAAGTCAGGTAAAGACATTGTTTATGTTTGATCATCAAGTCTGGCAGAACAAATATATGATAGATTACTTTACAGACTACTAAACCACGTGTTTCTGAGTATGTAAAATTGTGTGCTCTGTTTCTGAGTTTGTATCAGATTCAATTCAATTGAACTAGGTTCACTATGCATTCACTAGTTCACTTGAGCTCTCCCCATTTTCTTGTAACTAATTGTTATGGTAATAAGTACTGATTTTATTTTGAATACCAATAAATGAAGCAGCATAGGAACAGAGATTCCTGCTGTTGTGTTCTTTCAAGTGACAAATTAGTCTCTTGGATAGTCATCTGTTCAGTCTTTCTTCCTTTTATTGCCATCAAAAGTCATTTCGCGTATGGTGCTTTATTAAGTCTCACATTGTTCTGTTGTTTCCCTCAGGAGTCGTTTGTCTTATGAGCAGTTTGGTGCATTTCTGGCAAATGTTAAGGAGCTAAATGCCCACAAGAAAACAAAAGAGGTATATGCTCCCTACCTCTCTATCTTTCGTGTGTAACTATTCTTGAACACATGATTCAGTGACTGTTGTTCGACTGTTACTCATCTACATATATAACTGGAACATTTCAGGAGACTCTGCATAAAGCTGATGAGATATTTGGCCCAGATAATAAGGATCTATATGCCATATTTGAAGGATTGATCAGTCGCAATATCCATTGAATTTTCTTGGCAATTGATGTCTGTAAGCTGTCAGTTTCACCATTTCCATCTGTTTGTGATGTATATTAATCACAAGTCTCTACAAAAAACAATTCTTTGAACTCCTTTAACTGTATGATCGAGTAGTAACTTTGCGAGAATGTTGGCAAATGACTTGTTCTAACTTCTTATGGCTTGTGCATGGAGGCTAGGTAAATGTGTTGTATGTTGAAGACCATAAATGTGTTGTATGTTGAAGACGTTACTTCACCTGCTCCAAACTTAGAAAAAATGTGGACATTACAACCTCGTAGTTCATATTAGTTGCTTCAGAGTTTCATAGTCCATGTCTAATACAACTTTAAGGAAGGCTTTTAGTAATGTCCTTGTGGGCAATTGAGTCTAATATCGTTTTCACGTAAAACTGACTGTAATGGTTGAATTTATACAACTAGTAAGATTCTAGTTAGAACCTATTGTTTAGGATGAGGATTATATATGACACTATTTTTAGTCCTTTTCACTTTAGCAAAGTATTGTTTAGGATGACGATAATTTTATTGATTCAGGTGTTTAGAAGCTAATTTTAGAGTGCCATTATTGTTACGTAAATGTTCATATCACATGGCTTTACTTGGTCAGTTGGTCACTTCATTCATTATTGTTACGTAATGTTCGTTTTCGCCGTCACCCACTCCACCCTATTTAGGTTGGTGCATATTTCGCAGCCACCTAGTCCATCCTTGTACGGAATTGGGGTGGGCAAAATAAAGGTGGGAGGTTAATTTGCTTCCATTAGCTTGTTCATGTTGGTATAAATGTTATTTTGAAAAAGAAATGATGAGCTTAAGTAAACCATGGGATTTGCTAGCCTAAACGGCTAAACGTTTTGAGACCGCTTCTTGTCAATTCCACGCATCAAGAACCCGAAAAACGTGTACAGTTTACAAAATGATATGGAATGAGTTAAGCTGCATCAGCAATATAACCATATACGTGCTTGCTTGAAAGCCAAGGTTGTGCATGAGCATTCTAAATATTACCCATTTTGTGTCAAAAGTGACAACGAAGCCCCATTTTCGAGCATGGATATTCGTTGGATTTTCCAAAAATATTGGAGTATTTAGACAACAAGACAGGAAAACGATGCCAACCACTGCTTTGAGTTTCCCTCTTTTTGGCTGCCTGTCATTTCCTTGGCCAGCTTCTGGAACCTCCTCTTTGGTTTGGCAGCCTTTGAGAAAGAAAGAAAGAAAAAAAAATTATGGAAGATGCCCTACAATCTGATCCCCAAACTTCTTCATGGTAATCGCCTCCGTGCCTGCTCTTCAGTTCATCACTTCCGGGTTTGCGGCTTTTGTCTATAAGCAGTATGTATTCTCTCTGGTTTTTCATGCATTGTGATGTTTTGGTTTTTGCTGCATTTTGGTTTTCTTTGCTGTGTTACAATGTCGTTTTCGGTGTTGTCTTTCTTTCGGATTTTCTGGTTTGCTTGATTTCCCTTACTGCTCAAGAGATGATGTTTCAATGGTGCATCTGTAATCTGTACACAAATCTTTTGTTTCATTGTTTGTATTCTGAGATATTTTTTCCATGTGCCATATATTGTTTTTGGCATCTTTCTTCATTGTTTCCCCCACTTGGGTGGTCGGTAGTAGTACTACTCACTATCCTGGTAGGTCTGTATTTGCTCATGGGGGCTTAGGTTGTGTTGAGTTTTGTCATATTTTTCGGTTTCCTTGCTGACAAGAGGCTTGCATTGAATGGGCAGCAATGGTTCGCGTGACGTCCCCAAAGAAAATCAAGAAGGGCAGGCTGCTCCTACCACACCTGCACCAGCTGTTCCTTATTCGCCGGCTCCTAGTCCTGGAACTAGAAGATCAAGAGCCGGATTCTCTGACTCATTTTCAACCCATGGTAACAACTTCATTTATTTTCCTTGTGTAACTTGGAATTGTTAGTATTGGTAATGGTGCATATATGTAGTGGTACTTATGTTGGGAATTTATCATGGTTAGATTTGAATTCATTGAATTTGGAAGAGACAGTCATAGATGACTGTTCTCCTCGACAATTTCAAGTGAATGACTGCCCAAGAATCTTGGGATCTGAAGCGTCATCTCCCAAGGCATGCACTTCAGAATTGGATGGAAGAGGCGGTGTTTCAGACTTGGAAGGAAATCTCAACAGCCCCTTTCGTGGTTTCTTCAGAATGTTGAGAAAAGGACCCCGAACCTTCCCTCAGATGAAGAATGCTGCAAAACCAAAACTCACAAGACGGAAAAGTAAACGAATAAGAGAAGACTTCATTCCACAACTCAACACTCCCGGTCTGAGGCCTAGTTTGGATACTGAACTGCACTGCTTCAAATCTTCCTGGAAGAATTACTCACTCTCAGAGGTAGAAGCTGCAACCAATAAATTTGACATTGGTCTGTACACTTAACTTTTCAGAGAACTCACATAACATTTTCTTAGCTAGCTACTTTGATGGTATTCAAAAAGATTATGCTCTTTTTGCAAAAGGATTCTCATAACGTGTATTCTTTTTTCTTTTGTAAAGAGAACTTGATTGGGGAGTGAGGCTATGCTGAAGTTTACAAGGGAACATTGGAAGATGGACAACATGTTGCAATCAAACGTCTGATTAGAGGTAACCCAGAAGAAATGACATCAGACTTCTTATCTGAGCTTGGTGTTATAGTTCATGTTGACCACCCCAACATAGCAAAAGTGATTGGGTATGGGGTTGAAGGAGGGATGCACCTTGTTCTTGATTTGTCTCCTCATGGGAGCCTTTCATCTATACTTTATGGTTGGTATATATACCATTATGCATCCTTTACATCTTAAATTCCTCTCAATTTCACTGACATTTCAATTATCGGTTTTGCTTCACACACTTCTAGGACCAAGAGAGATACTAAATTGGGGCATCAGATATAAAGTAGCTTTAGGGACTGCTAAGGGCCTTGTTTATCTTCATGAGGGGTGCCAGAGAAGAATTATCCACAAAGATATTAAGGCTTCTAATATATTGCTTGCAGAGGATTTTGAGCCTCAGGTAAGTCTCTATCAGTAGCTTTTGCTTCTGAATGAAAAGCTGTTTTTCAGATAGTTCAAAGCTTTACTACTTCTCTGTGGTCAGATATCTGATTTTGGGCTTGCAAAGTGGCTACCAGATCAATGGACTCACCACATTGTATCAAAATTTGAAGGCACATTTGGGTTAGTTAATCTAAAAATTTATCATTTTGGTTTTACTAAAGTTCTTTTATATTTGTTAAGATATCTAGACAAAATTCAACTCCTCCAACCATTACAGCTACCTTCCCCCTGAGTTCTTCATGCATGGCATAGTAGATGAAAAAACTGATGTCTACGCATACGGAGTACTTATATTAGAGCTCATCACTGGTCGGCAAGCTTTGGATAGCTCACATAAAAGCCTTGTCGTGTGGGTATGTTTGCTTCTGCATGACCCTGGTTTCTTAGTACTTAGTAGTAGTAGTGAAATATTGTTGAAAATTTCAATCTGTTTTGAATCTAACTTTTCAGGCCAAACCTTTGCTCATGAAAAACAATTTCAAAGAGCTAGCTGATCCAAGCCTTGTTGATGGCTATGATGTGGAACAAATGAAATGTCTTGCCTCAATAGCTTCGTTGTGTGTACAGCAGTCTTCAGTGAATCGACCACAAATGAGACAGGCACGTATTCTTCTTTTTATTTAGTAACGACTGTTATCGAATTCATGAATTTTCGGTTTCATTATGATGAATTGAGTCACTTAACACTTAACGGTCAAATAGAGACAATGCTAATTTGAAATTAAATCTACCACAGATTGTCCTAATATTAGAAGGTGATCAAGAGAGTTTGGATCTTGTAAAGAAACGGCAAAAGTCTAAAAAACTCCAGAGGACATTCTGAGGAGCTCTTAGATGCAGATGAGTACAACTCCAAGTATTTAACTGATATGGATAAGCATCTGGAATTTATTTTAGGCCCCAGTACTGAGGTGTGAATTTTTCTGTTGAAGAATCGATGGGAGAGTATAATTTGAATCCAAAAAGCAGAAACCTATGTTGCACGGACACGGATACGGATACGGCGACACGATACGACACGGTGACACGGCAAAACTCAAAAACTGTATTTTCGACACGGCAAATATAATTACTTATTTATATATTTCTAATTAATAAAAAAAATGCTCAAATATGAATAAATTCATCACATTGCTTAAATAATGTTCTAAATTTAAGCAATTACATAACTGTAGCAAATAACATAAAAGAGAATCAATATTTAACCTAAAGGATGATTACCAAATAGTTCTATCCAATTCAACACATTCATCAAACTGAATGAAAATCAGACTATCCTAACCCCATAACAACACCAACTACCTAAAACCACATAACTGAGGTATTCAAAATACAGAAGAGCAAGGCACGCATGCATTGACATAATAGATAAAATGATTCAAGTTCATAATTAACAACATAAAAGCTAAAAAGAAGCAATCCATCAACTTTGAGCAGTAGCAATTCTTTGAAAAAACCAAAAAGGAGACAGTAGCATTCTTTGTAAAAAGAGTCAGTAGGCACACCAGCAACTCATATGCATTTACCACTTAAGAAACAAGAAGATGAGTCAATATATTTACATCCATACTTAATCTAAACTTCATAATCATTCAATAATTAAACTAATATATCATGAAGTTACAAACTAAAAATTTACCTCAAGTCTCCATCTCATCATCAATTACCATCCTCTCCAAGGCCGGCACATCGAGCGACAAAGTCGCCATCTCAAGCACATCAATATTGCCTTGTTCCATGGAGTCAAGTCATCTCCTCCAAGATCCCACATTGAGTCCTTGTCTTTGTAATAGCTAGAGCTCTTTCTTGCTAAAAGACGTAGATTAGTATGGACATAAACTAAATCTTGGGCTCTTCTTGGTTGCAATTTGTTTCTCTTCAAACCTTGTATGAAGACTAACCTTACAACCAAAGAGAGGGTTTAGGCCACTGGCGGCTGTAGGCAGAGACGATATCGGTGGAGGAAGAGCTGCTATGACAGAGAAAGGCGACGATGTTCTCGTCGTTCTCGTAGAGCGGCGTCGGCGGAGGAACAATCACACTGATTGGGAAAGACGACGTCGTTCTCGCAATGACAGAGACCGGCGACGTCGTTCCTCAGCTTCCTTTTTTGTCGTTCCTCTTCTATGCAGCTTCGTTAAAGTGGGCTTCCTCTTCGATTAGGTTTTAGACTTTTAGTTCAGTTTTTTTTTCAGTCAATGACGTGGCGTGTCAGACGCTGACATGGTGTGTCTCAAGCTGACGTGGCGTGTCGGTCAACGTGTTCAAAAATTCAACTTTTTTTGACACGCCACGTGGCGTATCGGACACACATTTTGGTGTATCGTATCGGTATCGGTGTGTTGGGAGTGTCGGACACTTCAACACTCCATAAGGGTGGAGTATCAGTGTAACATAGGCAGAAAATAAACAGTTTGGAAATAGGATAACATGTTAACATGCAAGACAATGTTATGTAAGCATTGTAAATTTGTGATTACTTGTAATGAAAGTAACTAGATGAAGAGAAGGGATGGTGATCGATGGAGTGACATATTGACAAATGACAAACATAGGGATGCAATTTTAGTGATCTAGAGAGGATAAGTGTTTTTTTGCAAGAGAAAATTACATAATAGTACATGACCAAATTTTAAAACATAAAAAACCTATTTTTAATAGTTTTTATACAAATTAGAACACAAACCTGAGGCCCAAAACCAACAATATCAGACCTGATCCTATTTTTCATATCTAATGACCTAAATACCCTTATTTTACAATAAAATTACAAAAATTACCACCCAAATATCTGAATCTAATTGACCTACATCTTCATCTGATCCAACCTCTATCTCTCTCTCTACCAGCCACGTGCTGCTCTTCCCCACTGATCCCGCCTTCCTCGCCCACCGCCTCAGCCTAGTCTTCCCTTCTGTCATCGCTCTACTATATCACCGTCGACTCATCTAGGTTGCCGGAAGGACTTTTGGCCCAACCGCAAACCTTCACCGTCGTTGGCATCTGCCACTGCCCGTCGTCCCCCAATCTCGGCTCCACCTGCGTGCCTACCCTGCCGCCCTCATCGGGCGTTGCTTCAAGCTTCCCCTCCAACCCTTCCGTCTCCACTGCTGCACTCTTGTCTCAACCTCGGTGGATTTGTTAGTTAGGCGATGTAGATGATGAGAGGTCAATGACGTCGATAAGGGTGAGGGGTGGTGGGATTTGGAGTGAGTTTATGAGATCAAATGAGTTCGATTTGTGTGATTTGGTGGATTTCAAGGGCAGATTTGGATGCATGTGGTCAGATTTCGAAATTGTGGTTTTGATTTGCTTGTTATCTTTGGAATTTATGTGATCTATTGGAATAGAGTTGGGGTTGGGGTGGTGGGAGCACTTTTTGTAGTGGTAATGGTAGATTTAGGATTAGGATTGTGGCTGGGTTAGTGCCATTATGCCTGGGAATTGACAGTAGCAGCTTCGACAATAGTAGAGCGCCGATCATCATAGTCGGCAATAGCAGTGCGCAAACATCATAGTTGACAGTAGCAGCACGCTAACAATCAGAGAGTTGCCAGAAAAAATTGTAATAGCACCGACAGTAACACCTTCTGATCGGCAGCAGCACCTTTCTACTGGGTAGCAGCACCTTTCTACTAGGCAATACCACATTTCAATCGACGTAGCAGTAAAATATGTAATGAAAGGTATTCTAGTAAATTTATAGTGGCAGATGGCATGTGGACATTAATTTGTTAATTTGTGTCTTTAAATGAGATAATGTCTAAATGATATATTTGTAAATTAAAATTTAGTTAGTAACTTTAATATAATTTTTTATTATGCAATTCTCATTTTTATTTTAATAGAAGTCTGTACCGTAAGTTTGAGCAACTCTCAAAAGGATAAACCTACTGGTTTCTCTTGATGTCGAAAATCAAATATAGATCGTCTCATAATTTTTTTTCTTTTTTTTTCGGACAAATGAGCATTTCATTAAAACCCAAAATAGGGTAGCAATTGACAAGCCCAAATATGAAATTCAGGATGCAAAATACAAGCCGTGAACAACAGGAAAGAAATCTTAAACGACCCAACTCAGAAACAAACCCTATAGAGATCTAGGCATAGCAGAAACCTCGATGGCTACCACCCACCGTCGTCATCGCAAACTGCCACACGCTTGTACGGAAAATTGTTCTGATGACCAAAACCGCTCCCAATCTGAAATAGCCATTCCACAAAACCCGAAAACCAACAAGTAGAATCGAGATATCACTCGCAAACATAAGCCTCAAACCTACCATGAAACTCACTGCCAACGCCAGCAGAAGGGACGCTGCCGAAGCCGTCGCAAAGAACCAAGGAAAGTAAAAAGGACATAAGTGTCGGTGCATGCACCGGAGACGTTGCTCGATCTTTTTGTACACCTTCATTTCACAACTTGCATCACAATGCATTGAACAGCGGCAGAGATATTCAACCTCGAGGGGCCCAAGGTCATAGATCTGAAGAGGAAGGCAAGGAATTTCGAAGAAAACTGCAGAGATTGACTTTGAAGTTTGCAGAGAGATAACACGAGGCCAAATTTGGAGGAGGGGAGAAAAAAACATGACTCCGTCGCTGGAGAACCAGATGGTGATGTTAGAAGGAAGAAAAAAGCTGCCAGAGGGACAGGCAGCGCCATCTAGCAAGCGGACGGAGCAGCTAGAAGTTGGAGCACATCGACGACTCTCAACGGAGGCACTTGCAAGAGAAAGTCTAGAGAGAAGGTCTGCCTTCTCTTTCTACTTTCCCTAGAAAAGTTTAGCTCTTATTAATCCGTCTCATAATTGTTTACTGAGTTGAAAATGATTCAAGATTTTTATTCTTCCATACTGCTAGTTACAAATCATATTTTCTGATGAAATTAGTTGATCGAATTGTTGAACCAGATGAACATACCGCCTTGTTGCTTTGGATACTTCGATTGATCACTCATTCGCTTGATTCTTTTTTTCAGACATTGCTCGACGTGCTCAGAATTTAGCGTTCTCCATCTCTGTCACCTCCAAGGTCGTCAACACCGACCCCTGGCCTTTTCCTTCCTCCATGTGCTTGGCGAGATCCAGCACAACCCACAACTCTGTGTCTTCGATTCCGGCTACTTCATCTACCTCTTCGATTCAGGATCTGTCTATTCACTTTTCACTGTTGTCTTTGTTTCTATTTGAGATTGGACAATATGGAGTTGGAGAAGAAGAGAATTTATATCCGGGCAGATTATGTTGGTTAATCAATTATGGAGATGCAAAAAGGATCTGTGTGTCCAAATTTTCTTTAGAAAGAGAGTTGGTTATACTGGTGTTTAAGTGTCTGAGAGGACGTATCTCCTCCATCTTGTTAAACCTTTTGCAAATCAATGGTTGAGAAGCTTCACCTATCTAATTTGATAATGGAAGGGCCTGGGCAAAAATGGAATCCAAATCCATGGTTAATTGGGAGTTGTTTGGTTGACCAAGAAGGGGATATTATCCTCGATTCTTTTGATACAGGGATGGTTATATATCATATTAATCGAATTATATATATTTTTCTAATGCTCGGAGAGACGAAATTGTCTTTAAAAATATAACAGAGATCACTCAAACTGACGGATGAGATGACGGTGTGTACTCATATTGGATCGGTTTTAATAATTTATGTACCATGTTGGGTTAAATATCGGGGAATTTTCATATACACTCAATTTTAAAGAGTAGTTTTAAATAAAACACACATAATATTCATATATAATAGACATCTAAAATGTATCAATTATGATAAATATTATGTCTTATTTTTTCTAAATCTTACACAATTGCCACCATTCAACTATAACTTATTAATATAATAAATAAGCTTAATTATGTTTAAGGAAAATATTTTCATGTCCTTCTATTATGTGTCTTGACCTAATCGTTTCCTTATTAGAATAGATTACAATATTGATAGATGTTCTAGATTCTTCGGGAGACTCTATGTAATGCTTATAAATAGGCATTTCTATCAATAAATGAGTAGACTGTTATTCTCGTTATATGTTCTCCTTCAACAAGTCATCAGCCCGTTGTTCTAACCCTGAGTCCATCGCCAAAAGAAAACCCTAACCCTAGAAAACCAAAACCCAATATCGGCCAACAAAACTTTCAGTACTTAACCGAACCCGAAAGCTATCATATAGCCTTTGATCCCAGAATTCCAAGGCCGCCGGCCTCACCCCAAGAACCGGCCGGAACAGTACCGAACCGGTCATCAGGATACCCGAACCTTCTGTCTCACTAATGCCGCCGGTTCAAGCTCTTCCCGGAGTCCGATCGCCTTCAAATTTTGTCACCAGTAACACATCGTTGTCAGGATTCTTTTATCAAAATTTCACAGCAAGAACCGGTCCAAGAGTAGGTGAACCGCTTAACAGACCGATGGTAACGCATAAGAAGAAGAAGGAAAAAGTTCTCAAAACCCTAACATCGCAATGCCACAATTGCACGCCTCCGTACACGCTGGGTTAGGCGGTTTCCTGCTACATCTTGTCAACAACAAATCCCTAAGGTTCCAAGCATTTTCACGCCCGTCTCCGTAAGCGAATTCTCCGGCAATCAAAACGAGGTAAATATATTCTAAAAGTTGCTACTTTCGAGTTTTTAATTTCATAGTCGGGCTTCCTAGCCTTCTTCTCCATCCCACCTTTCTTTATAACGTGGGATGATATTGAGGGATTGAGGCCCCTCATAGCAAGTTTGATTAGTGACGGCTTTGTCACGGTACAACTCAAAAAAAAAAAAACAAAGGCAAGAAATCGATTGTGACGGTCTAACAGTCACGGTTTTTCGCATCGATATTGTGACCAATACATCTTAGCTCACGTTCTAATTCCATATACTTGATTTTAGTATTCGAATTCTCAATACTAACTAATCTCCCTTGTCTTTTGTAGATGACCAAGCCATCTAGGCCAGAGTTTGAAATCCCTGATGCTCAAGGAAAAGAGTATCATAGGTGGGTGTCGGACGTGACTCACACATTCTTCGGTAAACGATACACCACCACAATTTTCCCTTCGGATGTTCCCAATACTCCTCCTCCTAGTTTGGAGACCAAAGCTCAAGCCCTCATGTTTTTAAGGCGTCATATCCACCCAATTCTGAAGAAGCAGTTTTTAAAAAAAGAAGATCCCAAGGATTTATGGGATGTTCTAAAGCAACGCTTCAACAATGTATATGACGTACAACTCCCAGAATTGACTGTGCGATGGGAAACCATTCGTTTGCTGGATTTTACCAAAGTTGAGGACTACAACGAAGTTATGTTGGACCTCCAGGCAGAGCTTAGTTTTTGTGGAGTCGATAAATCTGAGGAAGACATGATCGAGAAGACCTTGAACACCTTTCCCTCCTCCATGAGCTTACTTGCTCATCAATACCGCCTTGAGTATGAAAATGAAAGAGTTAAGACTTTCAGTGACCTCATGAATATACTTCAGAAAAAAGAGAGGCATCATGAGCTTATTCTCAACAACAATGTAAGGCCAGTTGGGACCAAGAAAATCCTTGAAACTTATCAAGCTAGTGATGGGAGAGCTCAAAGGCAAAAGAAAACCGATCGTGTCGCACCTTATACACGTAGGCAATCTGCCCCACACAGAGGCGGCATAGGGAACTAGCAACGTGGTCCAAACCATAGCCTCACATGGAAGAGGGACAGCGGCACCACCGCCAACAACCAAAGAAGGGGCCGGTTCAGCCCTGGCCCTAGTAGAGGTTGAAATCCTCCACCTAACTCTGTCAAACACGGTCGATCTTCTTGCTTCAAATGCAGTTCAACTATGCATATGCACAAATAATGTCATGCAATCAAGGACATTCAAGATATCTACAAGAGGCATAAGCAGTATTTGGCTTAAGAGGCTAATTTTACTGGTGGAGATTATGAGATGGATAACGGAGACGCAGAGCTCACCACCAATCTCACTATAGTAGATTTTGAGACCAAGAAGAGTGTCTCTTCAGAGAATGTTGAAACTCTGGATTTTGATTAGTCTATGTATTAGACGGTTCTTCTGCTATATTATTCAAGTTTTTTTTTTGGCAATAGCCATGTTTTAAGACTTTGGTTTTTCTTAGTCGTTTTGGAATTAGAACATCCGTGATGTATTAAGTTGACATTAATAAAATTTCTCTTAGTTTTCTGGTTTAAAGAATGGCTGAGAATTTTATTTCCCTTAATAATGCATGAATGGTTCGAATTGCAAAAGCTACTTTGCGCAAACATCAATCTGTCCGCCAACTTCGTACGAGCTTTGTGAACAGCTCAAGACGCATTAGAATGTGAGTGACACATGTCTGGAAAGCTCTATGAGTCTAGTTTCCAGATCTTCATACGGTTCATCCATATATATTTCTATGATGAAGTTATGACCGTTTTAGTGAGCAAAGGTCATTCTACACTGACATTCTTATGCACTCAATAAGGGATCACAACTTGACCACAATTCCCTGAAATTCCTCTATGTTATTTAGAGTGTTCGCCATGTCTTGAGTTCAAGACTAATTGATTTATATTCTTTTGTAGATGTCTCGCGGAAAAATTGAGTGTTTGGCTGACAGTGGGACTACCCACACTATTCTGCAAAATAGGCAATTGTTTACGGATTTTGTGCCTTACAAATCCTCAGTGACAACCATGATTGGTTCATCGTCGGTTATATAAGGGTGAGGTATTGCACAATTCTTGTTGCCAAATGGCACAAAGATTCATGTCACTAACGCCTTATATGCGCCAAAGGCCAATCGAACCTTGCTAAGTTTTAAGGACATTCGCGTCAACGGTTTCCATTTGGAAACTCATCGTAAAAATGATAAAGAGTTTTTATGTATTATTACCTCTAATGAATGTGGCCGTAAGCGCATCTTAGAGAAACTTCTGAGTTAAAGTAGTGGTTTATATCTTACTATAGTTCAGATTATTGAATCCTATGCAGTTGCTCGCAACTTCTGCGAAACTGACTCATATAAGTTTTGGCATGATCGTCTGGGACATCCTGGACGTGATATGATGATCCGTATTCAAATTCACACGGTCATTCGTTTTTCAGAGCATATAGGCGTATGGGAACAAACATAGCCACCGAAAATGGTGGCAGTGCCGTGAGCACCACTCATGGTCAGGGCTCGGCCTTAATGCCGTCCCAAATGTTGTCACAGCATTCACAGGCTTCTGTGCCGCATGGTTCCACTCTTGATGCCTCTATGGCAATCTCTAATGCTCACCGCTCGTTTTGCAAAGCTTGTTCATTAGCAAAGTTGCAGGCACGACCCTCTTTTGTTGTAGACACAAAATAAACCATTCCATTCTTACAGAGGATCCAAGGTGATATTTGTGGACCTATCAAACCAGAATAAGGACCATTTCAATACTTTATGGTTCTGGTTGATGCATCGACGCGTTGGTCACACGTCGCTTTGTTATCCACAAGGAATGCTGCATTTGTAAACTCCTGGCTCAAATTATAAAACTCAGGGCTCACCACCCTGACCATCCGATCAAGTTTATTCGATTGGATAATACAGGAGAGTTTACATCAAAATATTTTGATGATTATTGCATGTCTATTAGGATTGATGTCGAACATCCTATTTCCCATGTTCATTCACAGAACGATCTTGTAGAAGCAACAATCAAGCGATTACAGCTTGTGGCTCGGGCTTTGGTGATGCGTACCAATCTACTCGTCTCTGCATCGGGTTATGTAATTTTACATGCAGCTGTACTTATTCATTTCAGACCCACCGCCAACCAACCATTTATTGTGTACTAGTTGGTAACTGGATATGAGCCTGACATTTCACATTTACGCATATTTGGTTGCACGGTCTATGTGCCTATTACGCCTCTACTGCATACTAAAATGGGTCCTCAGAGACGATTGGGTATATATGTTGGCTTTGAAGCACCAACGATTGTCCGCTATTTAGAACCTTTGATAGGAGATCTCTTTACTGCAAGATTTACACATTGTCACTTTGATGAGACATACTTCCCGTCGTTAGGGAGAGAAAGGAACGATAATGTTCCAGTTGAACAACAGGAATTGTCGTGATCTGTCCCCACTATGTCTCATTATGATCCTCGCACATCTCAGAGCGAGATTGAAGTGCAAATAATTCTCGATCTTCAGAAAGTTGTAGATTCGATGCCTGACTCCTTTACAGATATCGCAAAAGTGACTAGATCAAGTATCCATGCTGCAAACATTTCTGCAAAGTTGGAAGTCCCAAAAAATGGGCAAGTTAATGCCACACCCGGGGTAGGCACCACCGGCGTCGCTGGCGTACCTAATACCCATGGTGGATGGGTGTCTACGGCCTCGGCTCCCACCCGGAAGAGGGGGAGACCAAAGAAAGGTTCAATCGATGTCTTGTCGCGGAAAAAGCAAGACATCAAGGCAAAAAATGATCCGCTCATCATCAATATTGTGAATCCATCACATGAGATTATCTCTGACTATAGCTATGTCCATGAATCGATATTGAAAACTCTAGGGGACGCCTCAGAATCAATGTTGATGTCAGAGAACAAAGAAATCTCGTTAAATTACACAAGTGCGCGCGTTCTTGGGGATAGGTCTTCCATGTTTATTGATGATGCTTTTGCTTATTCCGTCGCTCAGGAGATTATTGACGACGATGAAATAGAACCTCGCTCTGTTGCAGAATGTCAACGTAGAGCAGATTGGCCGAAATGGAAAGATGCAATCCAGGCTGAACTAGACTCCCTATCTAAAAGGCAAGTTTTTGGTCCGGTTGTGCCATGTCCACCAAATGTTAAGCCTGTTGGACATAAATGGGTCTTTGTTTGGAAGCGTAATGAGAAGAATGAAGTCATGCAATATAAAGCTAGACTTGTGGCGCAAGGATTCTCGTAACCCTTGGTATTGATTATGAGGAGACGTATTCTCCTGTTATGGACGTCATTACTTTCCGCTACTTGGTCAGTTTAGTAGTGTCCGAAAAACTAAATATGCAGCTTATGGATGTGGTTACCGCATATCTCTATGGGGATTTTGATACAGAGATATATATGAAAGTGCCTGACGGCCTTTCATTGCCCAATTCAAGTGACTCTAAACCACGGAGTGCTTATGCCATCAGATTGAGGCGTTCACTATATGGATTGAAACAATCCGGACGAATGTGGTATACTCGTCTGAGTGATTACTTGATTGGGAAAGGATACAAGAACGATGATTTGTGCCCATGTGTGTTCATAAAAAGAATAAGTTCCGGATTTGCAATTGTAGCTGTCTATGTTGATGATATGAATATCATCGGAAATCTCAATGAAATCAATGAGACGGTTAGCTACTTAAAATTCGAGTTTGAGATGAAAGATCTTGGGAAGACTCGATTTTGCCTAGGCATTGAACTAGAGCATCAAGGGACTGGAATCTTAATACACCAGTCAGCTTATGTCCAAAAGATGCTCAGGCGATTCAATATGGACAAAGCACATCATATTGGCACTCCCATGATTACATGAAGTCTGGATATTAAAAAGGATCCGTTCTGTCCAAAAGATGACGATGAAGAGATCCTGGGAGCTGAAACTCCATATCTTAGTGCGATTGGAGCTCTGTTATATTTGGCTCAGTGCACTAGACCAGACATTGCATTCTCTGTGAACTTGTTAGCTAGATTTAGCTCTGCACCAATGCATCGTCATTGGAATGGTGTTAAACACATCTTCAGGTTTTTGAAAGGTTCCATTGACTTAGGCCTGTTCGTTCCCTACAGTGAAACAAGAGAGCAAAAGATCCTGTCTGGGTTCGGTGGATCACAGCCCTCGGCCTCCCACCAAGAGACTGTGTCCGACGCTGCCATAGTCGCGGTTCATGCGCATGGTAGACTAGTCCCCTATCTTGAAACACAAAATAATGTGTTAGTTGGATTTGCTGATGTTGGGTATCTCTCTGACCCACATAAAGGACGTTCCCAAACGGATATGTGTTCACAATTGAGAATACGGCAATATCTTGGAGATCAACCAAGCAAACCCTTGTTGCTACTTCCTCAAATAATGCTGAGATTATTGCACTACATGAAGCAGTTAAAGAATGTGTTTGACTTCGGTCTGTAGTGTCTCATATTCGAGTGTCTAGTGGATTACCATCTACTACGGCTGAACCAACTTGCACCTAAGAGGATAATGTGGCTTGCTTTGAACATATGAAGTTAGGTAACATTAAGGGTGATAACACTAAACATATCTTGCCGAAATTCTTTTACAATCAGCAGCAACAACAGTTTATGAATATCCATGTGAACCAGGTGAGTTCTGAGGATAATGTAGCAGATTTGTTCACCAAGTCTCTACCTAAATCTACCTTTGAGAAATATGTGAAGAGCATCGGCATGCGTCATTTATCTGAACTCCAAGATTGAGTTACCAATCAAGAGGAGTCGTTATGTAGACATCAGGAGAAGTCTACATCACATGCTATCTTCAATTGTAGTTGGTGCGTTATGCTCTTTTTCCCTTCGTCCAAATCTTTTGTTTTGCCCACGAGGTTTTTGTTTTACTTGGCAAAGTTTTTAACGAAGCAACATCTTATGCACTATGTCGTATTAGGCAAGCGACACAAGGAGGAGTGTTTAAGGAAAATATTTTATTGTCCTTCTGTTATGTGCCTTGACCTAATCGTTTCCTTATTAGAATAGATTACAATATTGATAGATGTTCTAGATCATTCGGGAGACTCTATGTAATGTCTATTTTCTATCAATGAATGAGTAGACTGTTATTCTCGTTATATGTTCTCATTCAACAAATTAATGTTATCTTAAATATCTTGATTATGAGTTTTTTTTCTAACACTAACATTTTTCAATCAATTTGCAAGAATCATGTAGTTTTCTTTATTTTTATGAAAAAAAATCTAAATTAAAGAAATTTATTCTCTAATCTATACATAAGGTAAAATATAATATGAATAAGATATATGATCTAAACCCTAAACTTTAAACCCTACACCCTATATCCTATACCCTAAACCCTACACCATATACCCTAAACTCTAAACCCTAAACCCTATACCCTATACCCTGAACTTATACCATAAACCCTATACCCTAAACCCAATTGTGGGTTTCTTCTTTTTAGGTATATTATCATATCATGCCCTACTTAATAGGTATATTAGAAACATAAGTAGTAGAGAGTAAAATATTCTCTCGATTAAGATGAGAAATGATATAATAATATACCTAAAAAGAAGATAATTAATCAAAAAACAAGAACGTGTACCTTACAATTATACATTTTTCGACTATGTAGAGAGACATCAAATGTGAGCTTAGGAATGAAAAGTATTATTCTATTACAAATGACATACTTCTGTGTATATATATATATATATATATATATATAAACTCAAGTTAGTAATAATAAGGTAATAAATTAAAGAATGTAATTGATTATGACAAAGTTAAATCCAACTAAATTTTAGCTAGTATTTGAGTTTCAAATTGATGCTAAAATTAAGAAATATATCAAATTTAGCTTTATACTGTCTCAAAGGCAAATTAAAGAAACTAGATTTTAATCTAATTTTCTCTTAAATATACTTTATTTACACCATACCACTCTTTACATTTAGAGCGCTCACATCTTTTAATTAACCAAATGTACCAGCTGCACCAAGAACCCCTAGATCAAGAGGTTTTGTAATGATTTATGTTCCCTTCCCTTTAGTCATGAACATATCAGGACATACCCCGAATTTCCCCCTTGAAACCCGGGATAAATCATGTGGGACCCACCTCAAGGGAAATTTTACCAAAAACATTGCGAAACCTCTCTTGATAGTGTGTAACCCTAACTAAGAGAAAAAAAATCATCATACCCAACTCAAAAACATTTCCCAATAATATCCATAAATATAATCTCTCATATAAACAAATAAATCTTTTTCAACAGCTCTCAACACACTTTAACCATCCTAAATATTCAGAGCATCTTCTTGAGAAAATAAATGAGAGAAACAACAACATAGGTTAACTCGTAACCTATATGGGAAAACTGGATGTAGTATGAATTTTTGACAAGCCTCATATCCTCGCCGAACCGAACTCTGCAGACTGGGCATTTAAAACGAAAGGCCCAGGGGAGAAGCATTTAAAAACGTTAGAGTGAGTGGACAAAATAAATAACAAAATATGGAGCAATAAAATCAAATCTATGCTCTCACATCATTTCCATTTAGAAAAAAAATATTTTTTCATGCCATTCATGGGAAATCTCCATAAATAATCATAAATAAAAATGATGAACCAATCCCATTGGTTCTAAATAATTAATAAAAATTTGGGGAAAATGTTTCACCATAACGATGAGCCTCCCAGGCTAGTGTCTGAGCCTCCCAGGCTAGTGTCTGAGCCTCCCAGGCTATAATAGCGTCTCACGCTAGGCGCACTACTCACTTATAGTGAGATGCGTCGTATGATTGAAGACCTGACAAGGGCAATTGCCACAACAAACCTCACACAGACAATCATCATAAATCGGTGGCTTACTAAAATCCACAACACCATCTTTTTTTTCTTTTTCTGAATTATTATTGACTGAAAAATTAAAGATAGAATTTGAACCTTTATAGTCGAAACTAACAGGTTCTCCCTCTCCAGCAACATCATGAAAAGGGTTGTGAACATCCTGTTCATCCTCGGACCTACCTTCCAGTTCAGCCTCCGAGGGGTTAGGGTCGCCATCCGGGGCTTCCCTACGTTCCTGACCCTGAAGAGCTTGCACTGCCCTTGTCAGGTCTTCAATCATACGGCGCATCTCAGCCATCTCTGTTTGTTGATCCTCCAAAGCTCCTCTTCCACGACCTCTACCACGTCCAACCATTTTGCAGGCCCAGAGCACGGCTCTGATACCAGCTGATGCAGGGCAGAAACTGGAAGGTAGGTCCGAGGATGAACATGATGTTCACAACCCTTTTCATGATGTTGCTGGAGAGGGAGAACCTATTAGTTTCGACTATAAAGGTTCAAATTCTATCTTTACTTTTTCAGTCAATAATAATTCAGAAAAAGAAAAAAAAGATGGTGTTGTGGATTTTAGTAAGCCACCGATTTATGATGATTGTCTGTGTGAGGTTTGTTGTGGCAATTGCGGTGTGGAAGAAGATGAAGACACCAATAAGGATGCAGTCGAGGATGATCTCATATACAGCAGGAAAAGAAACAAAGATGAAGATGACAATGAAGGCACAGTAAAGTCTGTATTTTGGAAAAATACTGGGCACAAACTTGTTGATTTTGTTGGAGTTAATGCAATTCTTAGGGGTAATCCCAAAGGTTTAGTTGAGATTGTTAATCGTATCAAGAGATGTGAGAGCAATTTTGGGTTAGCTAAATTTATTATGAAGAGCAGATCTCCCAAGTCAAGAAAAGGAAGGTATTCCAAGTATTTATTTATTTGGGGAGGAAGAATTCAATTGAAAGCTAATCTCTCAAAAGAAGATCTGAGGCAATGGAAGATTTTGTCTGGATTTTCTACAATCAAAGGTTCAAATTCGAGGACGAATTCTTTCCAACCAAGGGAGTCTGATGCAGGAGCATCCAGAAAGTCCTAAATTAGGACATTATTATTATTTTTTAATGTTTTTATTATTTTTCTTTAAGTCTTTCCTGTTTTGTTAGGGTTTGCTATTGCCTATATACCTAGCCTTTTAGAGTCTTGTAAGACAATTTGTTGTTTTGAATAAAATTATACATAGAGATTCTTTGGGACGTTCTGCCCTAGAACTCAATATATCGTTCCTGCTTAAATACTACAGCAAGTATTTCTCTGCAATTGCTTGTTTTCGTTGAGAACTTCCGCTCTCAAGTGTTTTTACCCCTGATCTAGCCGCAAAACAGAAACTTTCAGTTTCTGCCCTGCATCAGCTGGTATCAGAGCCGTGCTCTGGGCCTGCAAAATGGTTGGACGTGGTAGAGGTCGTGGAAGAGGAGCTTTGGAGGATCAACAAACAGAGATGGCTGAGATGCGCCGTATGATTGAAGACCTGACAAGGGCAGTGCAAGCTCTTCAGGGTCAGGAACGTAGGGAAGCCCCGGATGGCGACCCTAACCCCTCGGAGGCTAAACTGGAAGGTAGGTCCGAGGATGAACAGGATGTTCACAACCCTTTTCATGATGTTGCTGGAGAGGGAGAACCTGTTAGTTTCGACTATAAAGGTTCAAATTCTATCTTTAATTTTTCAGTCAATAATAATTCAGAAAAAGAAAAAAAAGATGGTGTTGTGGATTTTAGTAAGCCACCGATTTATGATGATTGTCTGTGTGAGGTTTGTTGTGGCAATTGCGGTGTGGATGAAGATGAAGACACCAATAAGGATGCAGTCGAGGATGATCTCATATACAGCAGGAAAAAAAACAAAGATGAAGATGACAATGAAGGCACATTAAAGTCTGTATTTTGGAAAAATACTGGGCACAAACTTGTTGATTTTGTTGGAGTTAATGCAATTCTTAGGGGTAATACCAAAGGTTTAGTTGAGATTGTTAATCGTATCAAGAGATGTGAGAGCAATTTTGGGTTAGCTAAATTTATTATGAAGAGCAGATCTCCCAAGTCAAGAAAAGGAAGGTATTCCAAGTATTTATTTATTTGGGGAGGAAGAATTCAATTGCAAGCTAATCTCTCAAAAGAAGATCTGAGGCAGTGGAAGATTTTGTCTGAATTTTCTACAATCAAAGGTTCAAATTCGAGGACGAATTCTTTCCAACCAAGGGAGTCTGATGCAGGAGCATCCAGAAAGTCCTAAATTAGGATATTATTATTATTTTTAATGTTTTTATTATTTTTCTTTAAGTCTTTCCTGTTTTGTTAGGGTTTGCTATTGCCTATATATCTAGCCTTTTAGAGTCTTGTAAGACAGCTTTGTTGTTTTGAATAAAATTATACATAGAGTTTCTTTGGGACGTTCTGCCCTATATATAACTCAATATATCGTTCCTGCTTAAATCCTACAGCAAGTATTTCTCTGCAATTGCTTGTTTTCGTTGAGAACTTCCGCTCTCAAGTGTTTTTACCCCTGATCTAGCCGCAAGACAGAAACTTTCAGTTTCTGCCCTGCATCAGCTGGTATCAGAGCCGTGCTCTGGGCCTGCAAAATGGTTGGACGTGGTAGAGGTCGTGGAAGAGGAGCTTTGGAGGATCAACAAACAGAGATGGCTGAGATGCGCCGTATGATTGAAGACCTGACAAGGGTATATATATACCGATCGGTTGCCTCTCAGGTTATAATAACGTCCCACGCTAGGCGCACTACTCACCTATGGTGAGTAGCTACTAAATAATGTTTAGCTAGCAATAATGATCATAAATCAACCTTTTATGGTGAAAAGAAAATAACAATTATCCGGAAAGTCATTTCCCCGAAAATAACTATAAAAATCATTTGACATGTCTCACATGTCAAATAAAATGCTCAAGAGAGTTCCCAAAATTTAATAGAACTCTTTACTCCAAATGCCTTTGAAAATTAAATAAACTTTATTTCATGAATGACATTTAAATCAAGGACCCACTCACAGTGCTCGGCTAAGTCTGTCAACGACCCGAAGCTTTCTCCAAATGATCCTTCTCACGGCCTGAACAAAAATAATATTAATTCTCGAACTGCAATAAAACTTCAATAAATAACCCATAAAAAAATTAAGGGCTTATAATTATCTTTTCCTTGCCCAATTTCCATCCTTAATCCTTTAAGACTCAAAATTCACCACCATCCCCGATGACCAAAAATTAACCTTAAAAGAATTTTAAATCCGGCTAACTCAACTACCGGTACTCCAATTTAAACACCGTCAAATTCCTTAACCATCGAAAAATCTCAAACCTTATCAAAACTCCTCCGAAAATTATAAAACTCATTCCATAATACTCCTCATAAATTTTCCTACAAAAAAAACATTTTCCCGGCGGTGGCTCCGCCGGCGGCAGCGGCCGGCAGCCGTTTTCCGGCGACCTCCAATGCTTCTCAAATTTTGATAGAATAATCCTCTCATCAAACCCAACAACTTCCATAACCAGCACTTATTCCAATTCTAAGGCTAACTAGGGTAATCGAATCAAAACATCCTTAAATGCCTAAAACTTTCAATTATACAAACCACCCTAACGAGCTCGAAATAGACCGATTTCTTTTGAGGGAATATTCACCTTGATGAGGGCTACAAGTTGAGCCAAAAATCTCGGCCTATGGTGGCCGGAGGACGGAGCTCCGGCAAGATGGCAGTCGGACTGCTCGGAGCGATCTCCTCCCGCTCGGCGGCGTTTCGCGCCCAGTCGCCGGCCCATGAAGAGAGAGGGAGCGGCGGGGGTCAGAACGGGACCGGTCGGGCTATCTCAGGTGGCCGGACGGCGGCGGGCGACGACAAAGCTTTCCGGGGACACGGGTTCGGGCTCGGGGGAAGGAAGAAGGAAAAGAAAGAAAAAGAAAAGAGAAGAAAAAAGACGGGCTCGGGCTCGCCTCCCTGCCCGGTCCACTTTAAAACCCAACTAAATAAACCCACTTAAAAATTTACTCATTTTTACTAACTCAAAAACATTACCATTTAATTAATAATTTTATCATGCTAACTCCGATTTTAACGTATAACATGTCTACGAACTGGTAACGATGCCCTCTACAACTTTCTTGAGGAAAGTTTTCCCAAATTCCAAACGGAATAAAAAGTCAACTTTAAGGTCCTTAACAGTAAACGGTTACTTAATACGGTAAAATGTCAAAATAATACCAAAATAAATAACCGTAAAATAACTCAAAGACTGGGGTGTGACACAAAACGGCTACAAGTGATACGATGCAAAGACAAGAAAGTTAATGATGTCAAGAGACGTTCATTTTGATGAATCTAATCCATTCTTCAGCCAAGTGAAAATGAACTTCAGGGGGAGCATATGTGGGATTAGTTTCCTACTCTAGTTTTTATTGACGCAACATGTGAAGCTGTTGAATCTTCTAGCTCTCACTAACCAATTCAACCACATGTGGATAATGATGAGGTTCCAGCAGATGTGGATAATGATGAGGTTCGAACAGATGTTAATGATTTACATGAAGTGGTGGTACCAAATGTTATTGAACTTGGAAGATATCCATCCAGAATGAGACAGCCTCCTGCTAGGTTTCAAAATGACACATATGCTCCTCGACATCCTCTCGGACAATTGGTTTGTTCATCTCCCTATCATTACTCATTTGTCAGCAAGATCTTCCATGAAATTGAACCAAGGACATTTGTTGAACCTAACAATTCTTCAATTTGGAGAAGAACTCAAAGCTCTTGATGATAATAAAAGATGGAGCATCGTTCCTCTTCTCAAAGGGCAAAGAGTGGTTGGAGCAATATTGATCTACAAGATCAAATTTCACTCAGATGGAACAATTGAGTGTTACAAAGCAAGATTAGTTACTCGTGGATTAACTCAAACAATTGGTGTATATTACAAGGAGACTTTTGCTCTAGTTGCTATGATGAATACAATTCGGGTTCTTTTGTCTGTGGCTGTGAATTGTGGTTGGTCTCTTTATCAAATGGACGTAAAAACACGTTCTTGCTTAGAGTGCTTGAAGAAGATGTATACATGAGATTACCACCTGGTCATGACCGTGCTCATGAAACCGGCATAGTATGTGAACTATACAAGGAACTATATGGTCTAAAACAATCTCTAAGGGCTTGGTATTCAAAACTAAGCTCAATTCTCATTGCTTCTGATTTCAAATGAAGCTATGCTGATTCTTCATTGTTTGTAAGACAAGGAAATGTTGGTCGATTGATGGTGCTTGTTTATATATGTAGATGATTTGATTATTACTGGAGATAATATGAATGAGATTAAGTCTCTTAAGACAACCTTGCACAAGACTTTTGCCATCAAAGATCTTAGCTGATTGAAGTACTTTCTTGAAATTGAAATCGATCGATCGTCAACTGGTTTGTTTCTCAATCAACGAACAAACTTGATTGATCTTCTTGATTAGGCAGGTTTGAAACATAGCAAACTTGCTCGCAAACCTATTGCTAGTAATCTTAAACTTGATGTTGCAACTAAATCTCTTCTAGAGGCATGTGTTTATCAACGACTTACGTGAAAGCTCATATATCTCACAAATCACAATCACTAGACCATACATTAGTTATGTTGTGAGTTTAGTCAGTAAATTCATGCATTCTCCTACCTATCATCATTTTCAAATTATAAAGAGAACTTCGCGTTACCTTAAGGGTTTAGTTTATCGAGGCATTTTTATGAGAAACTATGGTCATTTCAAATTGGAAGGGTATATAAACTATGATTGGGTAGGTAATGAAATTCATAGGAAGTCGACAACAAGCTACCACACTTTTATTGGAGTAAACCTGCTAGTAACCTGAAAGGGCAAGAAACAAACATTGATTGCATGCTTTAGTGCTGAAGCTGAGTATCGTGCAATGACTTCTACAACATTTGATTTGATTTGGTTAAAAATATTGCTAGAAGACCTGGGTATTGCATGCAACACTCATCTTATCCTTCACTATGACAATCAAGCTGCAATGAATATTACTGCAAATCATGTCTTCCATGAGCGTACTAAACATATTGATCCAACTTAAGGCCAGGTTCAATCCAAACTTCTTGCAACAGTCTACACAAGGTTTTATGATCAACTTGCTGATATATTTACTAAAACCCTTACTTCCGCTCTGTTTGATCGATTTCTTTCCAAGCTTGGCTCAAGAAACTTTCTTGATCCAACTTGAGGGGAGTATTAGAAGTCATTGTCTTCTAAAGTTTGGAGATAGCGTCTCCTCCACTCTTCCTGATTCCTAGGGTCTGCAGGAGACTCCTTGATTTAAGTTACCTCCTTGTGCTACATTTCTGTTGATTGTATATGTGATGTGTAGTTGTTCTAGGCTCTCGTTTTAAGGCTTCTAGGTATGAAGGTTTTATGGTTAAAGATTGATAATGTTTGATCCATTGGTTATTAGCATGTTCTTCTTTTCCTTTTTATATCTTGTAAATGGTTCTTGTTTTCAGATGAAATATAATACTTAAACATTTTCATTCAAAATTTTAACACGATTAGACTTGACCGATCGATCGGAGATGGATCCTGGTTTCTGCGATACTCGGCTACGATATGGATGTCAGAACGGTGACCGACTATGGGGGTGGGTCCCGTCAGTCTGGAAGCAAGCAAAGAAATCTGCTGGCGGAGGGCGGCATGGATACGACGTAGGTCATTGCAGAGATGACAACCGAGTCCGATGTCAAGTCCATGGATGACTGCGAAAGAGGTGGGCAGTACCGATCTGGGTGTCCAAAGTATACCTGGATCCACCACTGTGAGTTTGGACTACTACAGGCTTGGTAGGAGTGGGCTAGGCTTTCTTCAGGCCTTCCCACTGTTGGGCTAGCTCGAATTTAGGACCCAGGTGGGTGGTTTTGGATTATATGGACTCTGATTCTTTTTTGGGTTGGAGGTCCAAAATTTTGGTTCATTTCCTTGAGGGGCCGATTGCCTTCCAAGTTTCTCACACCCATGGTGGCCTTTGCTTTCTCGGGAGTCACATCCCGTTCTTCTAGCAAGGTGTATCTCCCTAGTTACGATTATGATTCTGGTTATGATTACTAATATATTTACACTACTTTCATGATATATGCAGTGTAAGATGTCTTGCGACATCATATCATATAGTTACCTCTTATTCTATATACGTATGTGTATCTTGTTAGGTTCTTTATTTTTATTGCACTTGTTCATCTTGCTTTCTTTATCACTTTCGTTTGATGTTTACATCTATGTACTTTTAGATTGCATCTAATAAAAAAGCTTCTCGTCTTTCATTTTTATTTAAAAAAAAAAAACATATTGTAAAAATTATTTGGATACTCCTTGTCCTAATAATGATAAGATAACTCGATATTTAACCATATTAAAAAAAAAAAAAAAAAAGTAGATGGCGCCATGGGCAGCATTGAGATTAAGGATTAGAAGTTTAGAACACACTGACTTGTATTCCATTTCCGAACCAGTAGTTGAATCGACTCTCTTTCCTTTTCGAACTCAAATCTGATGATGAAGACCAGGGCTTCGCCTCACCTCTGCTTCCTCTTCCTCCTTCTCTCACTCACTTCCGCCTCCGCCACCTTCACCGTCAACCCCTCCAAAGTCAAGCAGATCTCATGGAACCCCAGGTAATCTCTCCATCTCTCTCTGTAAATAAAGTTCAAACTTGATCTTCTTCCTTGATGCGATTGGATCATTATCGATTTCAGAGCTTTCGTGTACGAAGGTCTACTCTCCGAGCTGGAATGCGACCACTTGATTTCCATTGTGAGTTGTTTTCAGTTTTTTTTTTGTTTCTCACATTTCAATTTAGATTTCTGTAACTGAAGAAATTCCGGTTTTTGTGGGAATAGGCGAAATCGGAGCTGAAGAGATCGGCCGTCGCCGATAACTTGTCCGGCCAGAGCAAGCTCAGTGAGGTCCGCACCAGCTCCGGCATGTTCATCCCCAAGGCCAAGGTTTCTGTCTCTCTCCTCATTTCTATTGTTTTCGGCGAAAAGAACATTACATGGACTAGAGTATTAGACAATGTGGACTTGTATAGGGGTCTTGATGGAATCTGATTGCGAGTCAATACTAATGAGAGTGTTGTAATGCAATGTATATAATGTGTTTGTGCAATTTGAATTCTTTTTGTAGGATCATATTGTTGCCGCTATAGAGGACAAGCTTGCAACATGGACATTTCTCCCAAAAGGTAGATAGAGTACATAATTTATGCTGTTTTACATTTTCTTTTTGTTGGACCACATTGAATGTCTAGTTACTCTTGAGTAATAAAATTGGTCCACCATTGTCTATCTTTCAATTCAGTTTTCTAGGAATCAGTTCATCCCCTTTCGTTGAGTTCTTCTGAATTGCATTTATTCATCTTTAAAGTTTAATATCAAATAAGAATTTGTTAGATTTTATCTTGTATGACTATTGTGAGCATTCATGGCTGAATGGTTTAATTTCTCAGCTCATAGTTGATGAAATCATAAGTTCAGTTTTTAATTGGGACTTCCTATAAGTTTATGGGAATTAGCTCTGCTGATTTGTGCAGCAGAGTGGTAATTTGAAATTACCAGGGAGTGTCATAAGCCCCACAGAGAGGGTGCCATAATTGGCAGTCTGCTGACTGATTGAGTTCAGGGAGTGTGAAGCATGAAGCCAATGCTTCACCTTGTTCAGTTTTGATAAAAAGGGCAATTGTAGCCAGGAAGAAATTTAAGGGTGTGGCCTTTTATTACAGACATGGTTTGGGAAGAGGGGCACACATGCTTCACATGAATATGTATATATGATACATTGAATACACAATATAGGTGATGTATGGGGACACAGATATGTAAAGCAACATATTGACTACTTTTCACTTGGTTATTGTTGTACGTTCTTTTCCTGTTTGAGCTCATCTATATACGGATAAGCCATATATCTGGATGTACACTTCTACAGATGTTCTGATAACTGATATAGAAATGAAAACCAAATATAAACAAAAATAAAAATAATAAAGTTTTGTAAGAAGTCTCATTATGACCATACTGCTCAGATTTGAAAAAAGGGGGGGGGGGGGGGGGGGAAGGAAAGTAATATCAGTAGCTGTGTCTATTCTAACAGTATGGACTGAGCAGTGGAAACACTAGATTAATAAAGACTAAAGAATGAGATGAGTTATAAGCAGATTCTTAAGTTTCTGGAACAAGTATTCATGTATCTGCTTTTTGATTCTCAGAGAATGGAGAAGACATACAAGTATTAAGATATGAGCCTGGGCAGAAATATGAACCACACTATGATTACTTTGCTGATAAGGTCAATATTGCGCGGGGTGGACATCGTATAGCAACTGTACTTATGTATCTTACTGATGTGGCCAAAGGTGGTGAAACAGTGTTTCCTCTAGCAGAGGTAAGTTGGAGTATTTACCTCTTGTGTTCCTTTGAGCAAACTTTAGCTCCATTGTACAGATTAATGTTATTAGAATTTCAATGGTTTTAGTGTGGTATATGGGTCTCAGAAACTTTAGTTCCTTTTAAAGAGTACAGAATCTTATTGTAAGATATTCTTCCAGGAATTCCAGCAGGCTGCCCTTGGATTTTTCCTTTTTCTGACCTGAGTCTGCATCGTTCAATTTCATATTTGGATTAGCAAAAATGCCCTGCCTTGTTAATTATCACATTAGGATCAGCAAAAACCTTACATTGCATGTAGCTTTTCAACCCATTGTCTGTTATAGAAAGCATCGATTGCTTGAGGATATGCGGCTAAAAAATTAAAAGAACCACAGTAACAAATTACTCGTCATGCTCATCTGTAGGAGGGGTTGGACAGTGATAATGTGCCAGCTTTCTTATGTCCTTTGTAAACCAATCTTCCTGCAGGAAGTTCACCGCCGTAAGGCTTCAGTACCAGATGATAGTCTCTCTGACTGTGCAAAGAAAGGAATTGCTGGTAAAATCTCTAGATAAATCAAATCGCTTCTATCACACTATATGAACTGTTGTAGAAAAAATTTGATTCTTTCTTAGGGTCAATAAAGTGTGATGTTTATTGTTCTTTTTCTCCCTCCGTCTTCGAATATATAGTGAAACCACGTAGAGGAGATGCCCTTCTTTTCTTCAGTCTCCACCCAAATGCTATTCCAGATGAAAACAGTCTCCATGCGGGGTGCCCAGTGATTGATGGTGAGAAATGGTCAGCGACAAAGTGGATTCATGTTGACTCATTTGACAAGATCTTGGATACTGGTGGAAATTGCACAGATCTAAATGAGAGTTGTGAGAGATGGGCTGCCCTTGGGGAATGCACCAAGAACCGAGAGTATATGGTTGGATCTGTTGACCTTCCTGGCTACTGTAGGAGGAGTTGTAAGGTGTGTTAGAGTTCACTTCGTGATTTCCATGCTCATTATCCGTTGGAAGCTTCCTGTTCCTTTGTGTGATTATTGATTTATTTTTTGGCGGACTGTAATACTGTTTTGACAAGTATTCTACAAACAGCTGAATCAGCCTTTGTGTCGTCTCTACTAATTGTATTTGTGCTGAACTCCACCCTAGTTCTTTTAAGAGAAATACAACAATAGAAAGTTACCACTTACCAAAGGAAGTATTAATGTGTAGAATCGATGATGAAATTTGTAATTAGAATGCTTCCAGTCTTATTGTTTCATGTAAACTCGTGTTACATTTTGTCATAGTGCCAAATAGAATTTTACTTAGAGGCAGATGTGAAGACGGTTATATTTGCTTTGCATCCTTTTTAACCCATCATCCATCTTGATCTTGAGTTGGTGCAACTCATGGTACTGCGCGGTCCCCAAATGTTTCTGTGTAATCGCAGATTTTCTTTTCAATTTAGGCCAGAAACAAAGTTCAGGACATTTGTATTGTGACTTGGTTGTTGTTTCATGATCCTGATTTTAGTGAAATGGAATGTTGTTATTCATTGGTTCTTGTTTCGAACAAAATTTTTAACGCACTTCTATTCTGTATTGATTCCCCAAGTCGTGCTATGACTATGAGTTCTGCAATTTCACTGGACCAGAATGGTATCCCTATCATTTTCACAAAGAAAATTGTAGTGGTCCTCTCATGTCTGTCGTGCAAGCATTTTGGCAAGTTCTGCATATACTTTGAATGTGTGCTTCATGTTTGGTGATTCATGAAAGCATGAAAGACCCGTGTTCTTTCTTTTTTCAAGCTTTGTGGTGAATTATATTGGAGAAATGAGCATGCAAAAAAAACAAATCCAGGAGGCCACAATAATTTGAAGAGTTTCAAGCCTCGAGGGGCCTCATCATTAGAGTGAACCCCAAGAAAGCTGCTGCTTGAAGAAGAGCGGAGATAATGGAGAATCCCTTATCTTCATCCGGCATGACTTGACACCACCATAGCTTAGAGACGTGACCTTTCCAGTAGAGAAACCTCCCCTCTTCCACTTGGGCACTTGATGAGTCTCCATGCGACGATTCATGCACTCAAATTTAGTTTTTCGCAATCTATTTTTGTGCGGAAAGTTGTAAACTACATGTCTTTAAAGTTTGATATGCTAAATGTTTAAATCATCTTTGAACCACAAAATTGATTCCCTTCTAGATGGGAGAACACATTTTCCTAATGAAATTCATATGCATTTTGCCCAAGTAATGTTGACAACTAAAGGGATTGATTCCCTTCATGAGGAATATGTTTCCGCCCAGAATATACAACCATTGCAGTCTTTCATTACCAAGAATGAAAAAGAGAAGCATAAGAGTAAGCAGACACCTCATTTTGTTCTTTGAAAGGTAAACATTTTATGATATTCTCTTCAAATGTTTAACGTTTTATAGGTGGAGAGATAAGTTAATTTACATAATAAATTGAGAAGGATTTAACTTGAAGAGAGGCATACATATCTGTCTTGTCCAACTCCAAATCTCCAATTAGCCCTTCTTCCTATCGGAACCATAATAGACATTTGATTAGAACACAAACAGCTGTTAGATATGGTACGGTGTTGTTTTTAGAGAAATTTTTCAGCGCTACGGGAGGACCACATAACGTGGTCTTACATTTCAATCAAATATTGACACGAATTTTATTAAGAAAAAATTACATCAAATATTTTGTCAAATACAATTTTGAGTTTGTTGTTTCTTTTTAAACCCTAAACCCTAAACTGTAAACCCTAAACTCTAACCCCCAAACTTAAACTCTAAACCCTAACCCCAAACCTCAAACCCTAAACCCTAGTCCAAACTCAACAAAAACCCCATGAAGGTCATTTCACAAAAAATAGAAAACTTTAATTTATATTTTATTTGTAATAAATTCACGTGTTAATATTTGATTAGAATGTAGGACCACGTCATACTGCCACGTGGTCCTCCTGTAGTATCTAAAAAATTCTCGTTGTTTTCAGATCAAGATTCCCCTCATTACTCATATTATTGGCTACTTGAAACTGAAATAAACAAAAGATAACTAATAATAAAACTCAAACAATAAGGGATGAAGCAATAAATGAGCTGGTGAACATATATCATTTTACTCGATGATTCAAATAAAAACGAGCAATACGATTCTCCAAAAGAGTAGATCTTCAGCATCATATGTTCTTGACTAATAATATTTCAACAGGTATACTGATCGGTTGCTGTTTTTTTTTCTTTTTCTAATAAATATGTATACTGATTAATTGGGATTTGGGACTAATGCTAACTATCTTTATTACCAGAGAAAATCTATTGACAAGTTGGCTTTAGTTTAGTCATTAAAGATGAAGGAGCATCAACAGCTTGATATGATAGGCGTTGTTCCCTCTATATATGGATCATCATATTCTAATGAGGAGTAGAAAGTTAGCTAGATTTTAATACAAGCCTTATCTTTTTAAAGTTGAAAATCATACTACCTAATGCAGAAATGACATATGAATGATACGATCATAGGATGATAAAGACTAGGCCTGGCACGGTTCGGATTGGGTAAAAAAAATAGTAAAACCGCACAGTAAATTTGTTTACTGTAAACGGTTTGGTTTTTAAATTTTTTTACTGAAGAACCGTACCCAAACCGAACCGTTTGGAACCGGTTCGGTTTCTGCGGTTCTGCGGTTCCTGTGCAGCATGATCAGTGTGCAAAATTTTCTGATTTTTGTCCAGTACAACATGAAAGTCTCAAAACATGAATGTTTCAAAGTTCAAACCAACATAGTGAACATACCAAATTACCAATTGTCAAATGTCAAATAGAAAGAAATGCAGCAAAAGCAAAGTAGCAAACAATAAAACACAACTCCAAGTCTCCAAGTTCCAAACTTCAACAAAAGCAAAGTAGCAAACATGACACAATTCCAAACTTCCAAGTTCCAAATAACAACAAGATAAATATTAAATAGATAGGAGGGGCTAGAGGACAGAGGGCTTCAAAGTTGATCAGCAGCATCAGCTAGCACTTGGCAAGTTGGCAGCTTGATTTTTAGACTTCTAAATTCTAATATCCACTCTTCACTATTACAAAGGCTCCAGCTCCAGCAAAACCTATTGCAATAGTAACATTAGTACATACTGTACATTACTTCCTCTCTAACATAACTTACACAAGACACAAGTATATAAAAACTCAAAACTGAACTGCTCAACATAAACAATTAAACATAATGCAAACCTGGGATCATTTGTTTCTTTTTCCAAACTTTGAACTTTTTGAAAATTTGGAAGCTTTTGAAGGTTTCGAAGTTTTTGAAGCATCACTGCTTTTTGAAGGTTTGGAAACCTTTGCAGCCTTTCGGCTTTGCTGAGTGGCTAGCTCCTCTTCTTGAATTGCCAACTGAAGCTTCTCTAATCTTATTCTCTCTTCTTCTGCTTGTTCTGCATATAATATAAGCTCATGTTAGTTGCATATTTGAATCTAAAACGCTGAACAATAAAATGAAAACAGCTGCAAGTTAGATACCTTTTTCAACATCTTCAAACCACCCCATTTCCTCAATACTTGGAATATATTGTAACCCCATAATTGCATCAGACTTGAGCCAATTTTGGAGGCAGATTAAGGCCTCAACAGTCCTAGGAGTTAATGAACTCCTATGTGGATCAATCACTCTCTTTCCAGTACTGAATGAACTCTCACTAGTCACTGTTGACACTTGGATTGCTAAAATATCTCTTGCAACAGCTTGCAAGTTGGGATATTTTGAACCATTACACCTCCACCAATCCAAAATACTCCACTTCTCCCTATCTTTAGGGTTCTCTATAGGATCAAGCAAGTATCTATCAACCTCTCCTCCAACAATTACTGCTTCAGCTTTAAGTTGCTTGTTCCACGCCTTAAGCATAGCTGCCCTCTTCCCTAATACCCCTTCTGGCTGCACACTTGGTGTTGGTGTGTTGCTGCTGTCCTCTCCCACACTTCTTTTCCTCTTTGCTGCACTGGATTGGCTAGATTCAGCCTTTTCACCTTCTAATGTTGCATATAGATCACACAACTCTAGCAAAAGCTGCTTCACTTCATCACTTTTTCTCCTTATTGCATCACTGCTCATGTTAAGCATTGTATGACACACATGTTCAACATTCTTCAATTTGTACCTGGGATCCAAGACAAGTGCAATAAAAAAAAAGCTGATTGATGTCATCTACGGATCCAAAGTATTTTCTAAACTTGGCCCTCATTTTGTTGGCCATACCATGCAACACCTTATCAGTCTCACTTGCATCACTAGATAATGGTTTATTGAACATCTCATCTAACTCTGCTTTGACTATGGCTATGTCCACAAAAGCTTTGTGTGCCGTAGGCTTCAGTTGCGCGCTCACATCCACTGTTGTGTCTAAGTAAACTTTCAGATACTTGACCAAAACACTTGCTTTCTCCCAATCAGCTACAACTGGAGGCCCTACCCTCTTCTTTTGCTGTTGTGTTGCAACAACTACTTGAGATTCTGCCTCTTCTCCTTCATCATTCAACTCTTCATCTTCATCAAAATAACTTCTATATCTTCCATCTGCCATTCTGTTGAAAGCCTTCTTTAACTGTAAAGCCGTATCTAGCATCATGTAGGTTGAATTCCACCTTGTTGGCACATCTAACACACAAACCTTTTTACAAGGTATCTTCTCTTTTTCAACACATGCTTTAAATGCTTCAAGCCTTTGTCCACTACTCCTCACATACCTAACAGCATTTCTAATGCTAGCCACTGACTTGTTCATTATATGGAGACTAGACTTCACAATTAGGTTCAGAATATGAGCCAAGCATCTCACATGCATATATTTTCCTCCAAAAATGGGCTGCCTAGGCCATCCACTCATTTTCTCTATAAGGTACTCTATTGCTACCTTATTTGCTGATGCATTATCTACTGATATAGTCAGTACCTTATCTAAATTCCACTCCATCATGCAAGTTTCTAATATTTTTCCTATGCTATTCCCACTGTGGTTAGGTATCACACAAAAATTAAGGACTCTTTTGTGCATATTCCAGCCACCATCAATGAAGTGCGCCGTGATCACCATATAATTGATGTTTTGGCATGAGGTCCATGTGTCTGTAGTCAAACAAACAGAATGTGACCTCAGTTCTTTCCTTAACTCCTCCTTTTTGGTATCATACATGCGCAAAAAATTCTTCACTACAACTTTCCTACAAGGTGGAATCCAATTTGGTACTGCTACTCTACAGAAATGTTTAAACCCCGGCCTTTCAATTGAACTAAAAGGCAATTCATCCAACACAATCATAACACAAGCAACATCTAGACATGCATCTTCTGACCATTTTCTAACAACTACATTCCCATTTGGGTCCAACACATCAACATTCATTGTATGTTGAGTCTCTAAATCGACTTTACCAGGATAACCTTTGCAAACAGTCTCAGTATGTTTTGCAAGTGAACTAGTACCATTTGCTCTAGAATCACATTTCAGAGTAGTGGGGCAGTACTTACATTGCGCTCTCTTTTCAATGCCAATTTGCTGCTCCTTTCCATCTACAATCCCCATTATTGGTTGGTCATATCTGGTGTAATGCGCCCACACTCTTGACCTCTCATTAGCAGCAGCCCTCAGCCTCCTTCCCCTCGTGTTTCTAGCAGGCTTGAACTTATCATTCTCTTTTGATGAAGGGGGAGCTGTAGTTACTGTTTCTGAGCTTGGTTGAACCACTTCTACCTCATCTCTACTTCCTTCAGTTTCTGTTACAGAATCGCAGTCTGAAGCATACTCTGACATTGCCAACCTGTTAATTCAAAGAAAATGAATCAAACGAAACAGTACAATGATTATAAGTTTAGAACAATGAAGACAACGTACTACAATTTGAACATGAAAACGAACTAGAAACACGAGGGGAAGACGAGAATCAACGAAAACGAAGCAAAAACTACAATCCAACATGCTTACAGTTTATATAAAAGTGAAATTGAATCACATAAACAAAATTACTTACAGTTGAGAACTGAAAATGGTGAAGAGGAAGCAAATCTTATGAATTTCAATTGAAAAAGAGAGACTGCGAGAGAGTGATAAGTTTTTAGGGGTTTTAGTTACTTCGATCTGACGGTGGAGATTAAAGGTATTAAGATCCAACGGTTCCTACGGTTTTTTTTTACAGAACCGGAACCGAACCGAGTTAGTTAGACCGGTTCGGTTCA